>OY744602.1:86301949-86349449 GCA_963556255.1 Allolobophora icterica
CATAGAGGTGACCAGAGGTAAGGTGTTTAGTAAAAATAGAAGGAATGTCAGCTGTGTAGAGTAAGTACAGAATAGGGCCAGGGTCATTCCTGCAATCGGGTGCAAAATGGACTGTTGAAAATTATTTTTTTGAAGTATTTTTTCAAGAAACTTTGACGTGGTATTTGGATAAATATGATACTGTTGGGGTTTGATGCAAAATATGCAGGCTTAAAGACTACTCATAAAGATGTGATCCGCGTCAAAGTTAGTATGTCTGTCGTTAACTTGTCAACCCTGTTACCGACAAACATGGTAGTTGGTGGGTAGGTAGAAGTTATTACATATTTAAAAGGATGGTGTTTCTAGTAACAGTAAGTGTCCTCGTGTTAAAATAACATAAAAAATGAAACTGAAAAATAGCCAATATATTTATTAAACAATGACCATTACAAATATTGTGTACTATGCATAGCAAGCATGACATAGATTCAGCTGTAGACAAATAACCAGAACTCACATAGTAATTAAACTTGCAGGAGTACTTAAATGTGATGCACACTATTTGAGTGTATGACATTTATCGTCTTCGTATAATACTTAGAAACTGTTTAAAAGTGTCAAAGGCTCGTAACAGAGTTGACGGGTAACAGAGTTGACAAGCATACTAACTACACACTCAAGAGCAAGTTGTGATACTAACACAGTAATAATACTGTTAATTTAGCCATACAGGGGCGTAACTTTGGTCTAAAAAGTAGGGAATACTAATTTCTTCTCCACTTTCGCTTTTCGCATGGGACCATTTTGGATATATTACCCTGTCAGTAACTGATCATGAAACGCTGATGAGCTTACCTCTATAACGGCAATTTTATCGTCTATAATGTTATCTACTCGTTTTCGTTTTACAACAAATTTATCCAATTTCCCTAGCAGCAAAAATCGGAACTCGACGTTTACAAGTCAAAATCAACGACGTCTTAAATGCTTAGGCTTATATTACGCAACGGAGGGAGCTTTCTTCAGCTAGCCGGCTCGGATATATTTAACCAAGGACATTTATTGATTCTGAGATTGTGAGGAGACTCCGGGGTGAGGAGTCATATCAAGGCCGACAAAATGAGTGTGAATCCATATACGGATTTCTAATCGATGAAAGATATAGAAGCTTGCAATTTGACCTACGTCTCCACATCCCGATAAGACTAAGATGAAAACCACAACGCGGAGAGCGAAGGCGATGTTAGATCTTTTTACAAGAAGACTGTAGCCGTGGACCAGATCTGTGGCACCTGCTGTCCGCGGGCTGATTACGGCGGTCAGTCTGTCGGGTGACCTTTGTGGCTGAAAGTCTGCCTGTCTGACTGCCTGTGACTCAGTTCGTCTGGCTCTCGGTTTACCTGTGCCTCTAAGTACTTTCGTAATTTTGTGGTACATATTCCTCACTCTGTCTACATACTCGAAGCAAGGCGGAGACTGCGATCTCTGGGAAGGCACAATAATAAACTAGTGATAGGCATTGTTTAAAACGAGGGGTGCGGTACCTCCAGTCCAAATAGTGGGGCTGCGGGTACCCCTCGTACAGCCCACAAATTACGCCTATGTAGCCATACCTCATAACCTGTTGATAACAAACATCAAGCAAAAATGAGAAATATGCTTAGATTTGACCAGAAACTGCAGCAGAACTATGTTTGGTCAACTCTGTTACAGATATGTCAACTCTGTTATCTCAGCGCGGTAACAGGGTATGACGGTAACAGAGTTGACATTTGACGCGAAAAAAATGTTTTTTTTATCATAATGCTTCCTCTTAATATCACTGACTTAAATATTCAGACTTTAGATTACTTGTATATCACGATTTCTGAAAGAAAAATTGTAAACTTAGACATTATCGAGGTCATACTATTGTAACAGAGTTGACATACTCCAAATGTACGATGTAAAAATAAATAAAAACGGAAATTTTAGAACTATAAAACATACATAAAATCATCCAATCTTCTCATCAATTATAAACCGCACAGAAGTGCTCCACCTGATGAATTAAATAAAACTAAACATATCAAGATACATCCAAAATGTTAATAATAGTTGAAAGTAACAGAGTTGACAAAATTCCTAGGGACAATCATTATTAAAGAAATATTACTGTTATAAGCTCTGATACAGAAAGTAAAATTAACTTATATTACGGCCAGCACATGATGTTATGTGAATATTTTACAAACACGCAGAAATTATACACTGTTTGAGTAGAATGATCAAGAGTATTACCGCCAAATGTAGAAGGGACACGCTATTTACTGTACCCTGCTGATTACAAAACTATTTTACTGTGCCGTATGTTACGATACTGATGATTGTTTTAAGACATTCTAAGTCAAGTTACATTTTTTTATTTACATAGTAAAGTATTTTGATCTAATCTGATGATGTTATTACGTATCCGCATTCAAACATGTTCGGGACATACTATTGAACCGAATTGCAGGAATGACCCGCCAAGGACAGAACCCTGTGGGACACCATACTCAGCCCTAACCCAGGCAGAGTCACCAAGGACAATCTTCTGAGTACGGCCAGAGAGGTAAGATTTGAACCAAAGAAGAAGGAGACCACTGAGACCACAAGACAGTTCAAGACGCCGAAGTAGGATTTCATGGTCAACCATGTGGAAGGCCGAGGAAACATCAAAGAGTGCTAGAAGCGTCAAATGAGACCTATCAATGGCAGTATAAATGTCCGAGAGAAGAGACAGGAGGGCAGTTTCCGTAGAATGGTGACCTCTAAACCCTGATTGACTAGAAGGGAGGAGTCCAGACTGTTCAAGATAGGGCAGCAGTTGAAGTGAGACAAGTCTTTCAAGAGTTTTAGAGAGAAAAGAAAGGTTAGAAATAGGACGATAGTTAGAACATACTTGTGAATCAAGATTAGGTTTTTTAAGGGTAGGGAAGACAATAGCCCGCTTCTGAGATGGAGGTAGATGGCTCGCTGCTAGAGATCTATTGAACAAATATATAGAAAATGGGACAATGTCATCCAAAACATTAGTAAGAATAAACGGAGGAAGCGGATCCAGTTCACAAGATTTCTGGTCTGAAGAGCTGAGAATACTTAGCGCATTCGGCTAGAGCATAATAAGTTACAGGGATAAAACATGCGTATCCGTTCTCCATTTAGTGTAAGTCATTAATTTAAGTAATATACGTGCATATATGCATCTCTGTGAGTCTGTGCATAATAGATTAAAAGCAATGGATGAATACAGTATTCTAGAGTGTTTTCAGTTATCAGTCAGTGTCTATCTTCATCTTCATACGTGTCCTCTAGGCTAGATGCGAGTAAATCTGGTTGTAAATAAAATACTGCACAAGCACCCACATCATATTTGCTGTCAAAGTGCATCTCTGCTGTTACTGGAGAATATAGTCGGTGTGTAAACTCAATTCAATATAGGAATTCAATATCTTTTAGCGCTGGGGCGGGAAGAACCGGAACTTTCATAGCCATAGACTACCTCATGCAGCAAGGAAAGGCTGGAGGCGACATTGATATACTAGGATGTCTTCAACATCTCAGGAAACAGAGACCGCAGATGATACAGAATCTGGTAAAACATGCTGTTTGCCCACTCGCTTGTTTTCCTTATTATTTGATAAAGTTTATTGACTAAAGTGTTCCAATATTAATATAAAACTTTGAAAATATTCAATACTTTTCGATAGGCTTAAGTCACTTTCGGGTTTTTAAATATCGCCTGCAGAATTGTGATTAGGGCCTACTTTTGAAATAGAAGTAGGAAATGTAACGTAGCTTGTGGGCCTATAATTTGTTCTGCTAACATGAAATTGAACTTTGAATTTTGCATTCAAAATGCTAAGGTTTTAGATTTAAGTCACATTATTACTATTTTACAGTGAGGTAAAAGAGAATAAACACTGCATATAATAATAGTACACAGTTGCATTTTTTAAATAACTCGAGGCAATGACGAATCGGTAACTTCAGTATAATGGTAAAGAGGAAATCTTTGAAAAGGTATAGAGCCTACAGATAAGGATGGGTAACACGCCTTTGCAGAAACTCACAAGAAGCGTTGCTCTGGGCTTCAGAGAATACATGAAATATTGTTGAACATAATACACAGAAATACAAATCGTAGTTAAACATGAAAGTTTGCACAACAATAGTTTAATTTGAAAGTAAATAAATTGTTGTGTTTCTGTTTCTATATAGTCGCAATACCAATTCGTTCATAGCGCTCTGCTGTTTGAGTATACAGTCGGAGACACCACTATACCTTGCAACAGCTTTGCTGCAGAGTTTGATGAACTACAGAGAAGAGACCTCAACACTGGAATTAGCAAGTTAGAAGCTCAATTACAGGTTGGCTTTGTAAATTATTATGTATTGCTTATTGGATAGACAGAAACATCTTTACAAAGTAGTCGTCATTTGGCAATAATATTGTAACGGAAAAGAAATTGTCTCTGCTTCTTCTGCTCCAAGTGTAACGGAGTTGTTGAGCGTTACGGAGTGGTACGGAAAAGCGTTTTTCTTTCTTTCTTCTCGTTGACTGCCGCTCTCGTATATGTCCGCGATTACAATCTATTACCAGGATGGCAGCGTACAGTCAAGAGTTCCGTTTCCGGTGATTGTACAAGGTAAGGCCCTCGTGATATTCGAGGGACTTAATGGACGCGATCGACTCCGACAGATTGAAGTAGGCAAAGACCATTCAATCCAACTAAAAACTCTTCTTATTTCTTTCTCCAGTCACAGAAGACGACAAAGTAATTGACACATAAACTTGCCTCAATTTCTGAGGTTCTCCAACGTAAAACAGTCATTTATCGCTCAATTCACAAAAGAACAATCTTCTCGAACAAACTACTCTCATCAATTCAGAAACGCCTTACGCTTAAACAAACAGTTTAACTCAACAAGAATACTGACCGAGATTTCCTTACAAAGTCTTCAGTTCGATGACGTCTAACTAATTAACTCGAATTACTACTGTCTACAATGACCGCAATGACTGACTGCCTAATGACTGACGAAGTAAACGTAATTATAACACAACTAAAACCAACTGCTCTTCTTAACTCTTTTCAACTCCCGAACCAAATTCTACTGTCTAATGAATGGCGATTCACGCCCTTTATATAGGCTTTTTATGTACCCCCAGTACCCCAGCGGTACCCCCGTACCTCTGTGGTACCCCAGTACCTCTGCGGTACCCCAGTACCTCTGCGGTACCCCCGTACATGTCCTGTACGGCTAAGCAGCGCGCGCTTACTCCGCGGGCCATAAGCCAAATATATTTATGCACGATAGATTGTATATTCATTACTAAATATATACGTGTGTAGTTCATGCGCTTGCAAGTTCACCCAGTGCACAAACAGAAAGAGGGAAAGTCCCTACTGATTCGCGCTAAATCCCTCAGCACTCAATAACCCGTAAAGCTTCACAATACACACAAATGCTCAGTCTAGTCAGAACCGAAAAGAACAGCAAAAATACTGGAGCGAAGCATCGAATTTCGCGACAATATCTACATAGAAAGTAAAAGTTTCTGCATAATCTTGCGTTATGATTTGCTTGGTTTAGGTAGCTCAACAAAAGTCACTGGGCATCGCGCGTTCTCGTGAATCGGCAGCTACACTACATCTCTAAAATAGCAATAGGGGGCCTATGTTTATCTGATAAAATTAGAGAATAACGCAATTGAAATCATAATTGAAGTATTACCTAGAGTATAAAAAACAATTTTATATAGTGTTAGATATACTATTTTTCTGCCTCTTTATATCTAGACGTATTGCGTGTTTGAGTAACGCGCTAATAGATGAAAAACTACAAGCTAGGCAGCTGAAGACGGATGGATAGTTAAATCACCAGCCAAATGCTGATTTCCATATATTAATGATGATCTGATCTCAAACTATTCTTATACTAACGCAGCATCGTCGAGATAGCAAGACATGATGTGATGGAAACTTTATATAGCGCAGATTTTGAAAATAATTTATTAAATGCAGAGTTTGCACATTGAACAAAGAAAAAGTAATGTATGTTTGTAGAGCCTAGAAGACAAGAAAGATCAAACGTCAAAAGAAGGTAGGATCATCATGTTAAATTTACTTGAAGATGATGTAGTATACTGTGAGTTAGATAGGCTACAATTATTTAACTTTTGCCACCAACACTGATAGCTCATAGAAAGAGTTTAATCAGCTCAAAATCGCATGTCTGTTCCATCCACAGAACTATGTTAACTCCTATAGCCTATCTAGGCCTAATTACGGACGTTGCATGAAGCCCATGGCCAGAATTATTCTAACCTACGAATCATTTTGAATGATTTTAATGACATAGCGATGCAACCTAAAATTATTAGATAGGACCTATAGGTAATGATGAAATTATTCTGACATTTTGTCTTTTATTTGGAAAGGGTTACATTGTGTTTATTCTAATGTTAAAAATTTTATGTTTTAGTCAAACGTCGCGTTTCATCAAAGTCTGTTGATAAAAACAGAAACACTGAATTGAATGTTACATTTCTGCAGGTTTGTAATTTCAGAGCCATTTTGGTGGTATATCTGAGGTGTAGCCAACTATGGCAATTTCAGATGATAAACGTATAAAACTCTTTTATATCCAGCCGCTCTATGACAAATTTAATATTTTACTGACATAACTCAGTATTGCACAAGGCACTATATATAGGCCCTAGTCATAATTATTTCTGTAACGTTTTTACGGGACTTGACTGGTATTATAAAAATGTAATCAATACGTCTTCAATTTAACCAATACGTCTTCAAAAACCGGACATTTATGGCTCAACACCGTGTCAACGCATCTGTTCGTCCTTCCCTTTGGAATGATCTTCCTTCCATGACTCGTTCTCAAATCCTAACTGGGGATATTGCTGCTACTTCTCTCTGTCTTGAGGCTTTTCTTTTCTCACGGGGCTCCTCGCACTGGGAGCGCCTCTGATTAGGTTGTACTGCGAAAGGAGCTTATAAATTTATAAATACAATACAATTTATGGATACACAATATTAGTTGTAGTTACTTTTATATTACAGGGCTGGAAACAAAAAGATGCGTACATTATCTTAGGAGTACCGCGTTCTACGGCTATTGACGATTTCTATTCACATATTAACGAGTTTAACTGCGGTGCTGTTGTTTTCTTGGACGGAAAATCGGTAAGGTCATAAACTGAGTAATTTTTAAAATGTTTAAGTTCCTTCTCTGCTCGCTTAATTAGCCTTATTCGGACGAGAATCGACTACTGCAACTCTTTACTCTATGGTTTCCCGATCCCAGAATAAAAACCGCTTCCTCTAAATGAAAAAAGTGCTCCAGGCTGCAAGACCGTGTCTTGTACTGTCATATCTTCAATCACTACACTGATTCATGTATGTGAGCGTATCTGCTTGAAGCTGGCATTCCTTAAGTATAAAAGCATGTATAAATTAAATGACAGCTTGCGTATCATTCATGGTTACACCACGTAATTAATACTCTGTATGCTGGAAAGTATGTTGTTCCTGGTACACGACTTGTTTATTGGCCTTTGTTCTCAGTTGTTGATTCCTCCTTCTAGAAATCTACCTCATATTCGCAAAGACTGTCTTCCGCTCAGTGCCGGATTTAGATTTAGTGAGTCCCCAAGCTATATATAAAGCTTGGAGGCATAGGCGTAGTCTCTGGGGGCAGCCGGGGCACGTGCCCCCCAATAATTGAAATGGACTGTACACCCAATGCAACAAGTGTAGAATGAATAGCCAAATGCCTCCGCCCCAATATTTTGGACAAGTTCAAGTCAGTGCTTGGATGGAAGGTATTCCAAAACTTGAAACCATATATGTCCACTCCTCTTCATTCTGTACACCGCACCTTTAAGCAATCTCAGAAAAACTTCCTCTGTTGACCACAATCTCTACTTAGATGACGCCAACATCTTCGTATCCTTCTTCCAAGCAATTTTTCACCACCATCACACACTTACTTAACGCGGTTTACAAAATCTCTCAATGGATGTCATCCAATCTCCTCTGCCTTAAACCTTCCAAAGCCCAATTCATCATCCTAGGCCTTCCTGACCAAATCAAGAAAATCCCTCACCCTCCCATAAATCTATTCGTCTGTAACCTCCCACTCCCTGTCCGCAATCTTGGTGTTACTTTAGACCAACATTTCTCATCCATTGTTCATTCAAAGCTTGATTACTGCAATTCCCTTTTCCTCAACCCTGAATCCATTAAAATCAAGCGTCTGCAGCTTATTCAAAGCCCACTAGCCAGAGCTGTCATTAGAACGCCCAAACATCATCATATTAGTCACATCCTCTAATCACTCTTTTTGTTAAAAATCCCACAGATTTCACTTTCACTTATAAGTAAACTTGTATCACGACTTATTTTATACATGTAATTGCTGAGTTTGTGACATGACAAGAAACCTGAGAAATTTGGTGGATGCTAATGTTTTCAGGGAACAGTAGAATCGCTTTTCCCAACGAAAGGAAAGCCAATTATGCTGCGTTCGTCAACTGTACAATGCGACAGTTCGTCAAAGGAAGTTTTTGGCACGTGCTACAAAATATCAGAGCTAAAAGTGTCAGACGACACTTATGCAAACGTTAGCATCTATGCAAACTCCGTAAGTATTCCAACGCTTTCAGGGATGCTAGAGTTACATTCTTAATCTTATTACTTCAAACCTTCACTTCCAGACTTGTAGAAACAGATTGTCCTGCTGATCTAGGTATTCCAGTACCTTTCACCAATGTCACCCTAATTTACCTAAATTAACAACAAAGTAGACATCTAGTAAAACGCGTATGCCTATATAAAAAATTACTTGAATTGCCTTTGATTATTGTAGATGTAAGGTTAGCAGAACATCTATTAAACTTATTTCATATTGCTCTTTGACACGATTTTCGCAGGCATAACATTCAGACCTTCAACAATGCACCAGATAGTCATGTCTACACCTCGTATTTGTCACCAAGACTGTGTTACTGTTACCATCTGTAAAATGACTCATTTCCTAATACAGACTCTCAAGATAACATACATTTCGTTTATTCTTTTGGTCAAGGGAGAAGTGTCAATGAAAGCAGAGATGACAGTTCTTCACGTAACAAATTTGGCGAATACGGAGTTTCTCGAATACAGTGTTGTGAGTTCAATCTACAATTGTATAAGGAAGCTAAATGCTGCTAGAACTCAAAGACCAGCTGTCCTAATGTCAAGGTAATATGTAATTTGTTTAAACATATTAATTACTCAGTTAGTTAGTGTCATAGCCTATATCCAGATTTCAGATGTGTTCCTTTCCAAATGCTTTAGCTTGGGTAGTATGACAATAACATGAAGTGCAGTCCCTAATGCTACACCTGAGGCAGTCATGTGGATGAAGTCTTAGCGATTTCATTTTCTTTGCCTCGGCATATGAGGGCGGCTGGCCAGTCCTCTCCTTCACGGTCTAATCTTCCCATCAACAGGATACGGTTAATTTATTCATCATAGCTGAGTTGGCTAGGGGCGTACGTGGGGGCAGAAATCTCGAATCAAATGTTGAACCCCCGAGCTCTCGATTGATAGTCCAGCGCGCTCTAATCGTTTTAATGTCCGTACAGTTTCCATAAAGAAACTGAAATCGATTCTAGATTTAAAAGTTTGTTAAATAACAGAACTTTATTGTTATTAAGGTTTTCAAGAAATTACCTAAAATAATTAGTCAGTTAGCCTATGGTTTTTACATCACAGGAGGGATTATTTGATGGACCGTTATGACCTGGTTTCCTGTAGGAAATCGTATCTCTGCACATTATCTATTTATTGTTTTTAGAGCCGGTGATACAGTGAGTGCATTCTGTCTGGCTGCTTTGATCGCTTTTGACATGATCAAAGAGGACAAAGAAGTCGACAACTTTCAGATTGTGCAGGGTATTCAAAAGTCAAAACCTCAGTTTGTTTTCTCACTGGTAGGTATTTTCTTTTGTATTTATTAGATTTTCTTCACTTCACTTTAAATATAAAATTTTTACAGTTTTTATTTCCTGTAATTTTCGCTTAATAGGTAAATAGTCGGTTTAACTGTGATGGTAGAAGTTCCGTGCACCTTTTACACTTCTTTCCAAACATACATAAAAAATTTAATGTTTTATTATTGTGGTTTAAAGAAGCAAATATCAATGTTTCTTTATCTTTTCAGCCATCATACAACGAATTGTATTCTGTCGTTGGCAAATACATTGATTCCGGTTCAGCAGCTGAAAGTATCTCTCAGGAACCTCTTTATGAAGTTACTTCGTAGATGAGCAGCAGTGAAATCATAACCTGTGTCCCAACGAAGAGTCGCCTTTCTTTCAATCGTCAACACTTGCATCGTATTGTATTGGTACATTGTAAAACAGTAACATGTATGCACAGAGCAAGTCTATAAACACGAAATAGGCTGTGTTGAAACAATCGCTATTTATGCAGTAGAACTCCTGAACCAGTTAAAATGGACAATAATGCATCAACCTTTCCAAGCGATTTCTGACACGAATCACAATTTCATGTCGAGAAGACTTCAATTATTGTGAGTCATGATATCTTTAAGTGCCTTGGTGCTATAAGAGCCTATACGTGAGATGAAATTATGATGAGAGGAGATTATATTTTATTAGTCCTATCTGTATTGGACTATGTAGCATTACATAGCATAGCATAACATAACGTAACATCTAATCGCATCAAATACGTATTCTGGCCACAGTAGCTCGTAGATAAGCATGGCAGGACTAAACTAGCTAAACCTTTTCCACAAAGTCACGTCTCTAGATAGCAGTGGTCTTGATAACCTCAAATGATCAATTTGAATAACAAATTATAGAAATGAAAAAGAGACAAAGAAAAGTTTTTCCTTGGATAAGAGGTCGGTATGAAATAAGAAAGTAATATCGTTCATTGGCCCAACATTATCAAGTATAGGATTGTATCGAGCACTCTTTGTGAGTAAACTTTGGAAATATTTTCCTACAACTCGAATCATCATTAAAGCTGTCAAATTCTTTGCGTGTACTAGTTAAATGAAGATGTAGTCTTATATTTGCAGTTTAGTGTACTATTTCATCATTTTTAAACTATGCTGAAGGTAGCTATATAATATGTTGCACCGAAGTGCTTTGTTGGTAACTGCATTCACATACCATTATGTTTCTCAATTATACAGAACTGTTTCGCCTTAGTGGCATATTTTTGATATAATCGATTTATCTGGAGGATTAGTTTAACCATTATCTAGTGATTATTTGGAAACGTTCCTCTGACATCAGCGGTAACTCACAGCAACTCATAGCTATGCTTCAGAGTTAAGTTAAGTGGTTATGCTTATAAGTCTTCCTGATGCGGGAAGTCTTGGCCTACATTAGGAATTAGCGAATGAACTGTTCGACGATGTTGTACGCTCTTACGCTCAGTTGTTACTTTGGCTCTTCTGTGATATATAGGCCCTACCTTCGGGCAGGTGTCTCAACTTAACACGTGCTACAAACGCCCAATCCCAGAATGCTATCCTCAACACGTGCACTCGTTTCTGCTCGTCCGTCCGATTTATTTTTGTCCGTTTGGAGCCCTTACATTTATAGACTCCGTAACATATCCATCCCTATGCCAGATATGATCAAAGAGGACAAAGAAGTCGACATCTTTCAGATTTTACAGGATATTCGAAAGTCAAAACCTGCAGCATTATGCATCTTGACCGAAATATAACACAGATAATTTCTAAACGATGTCTTAGCACATTGCTCCAACAGCAAATCCCACAGGAATCTCTGAGACCCATTTTCAAAGTATGCATGTGCACTATTTTGACCACGCTACAATATTATTAACCAGAACTGTTTACCGCAAGCCAACACCTACAGAAACATCAAGGAATATGAAACAATCGCACATCCAGCTCTATTAATGAACAACAATCAGAACACAAAGAACTTGAATGACAGAAGCCATCACAACTAGCAGGATAAACGCCAAAGGATTGGCGAAAAAACACCGAAATATTAGCGGAAACATATTAATTCCAAGTGGGAAAACCATAGACCGGATATCAAACAAATTCCTATCACACATCTAAAAACTAACCTTGGAATTAGACTTCTACGGCAGTGCTACACAAACTGTGGCCCGCGGCCCGGAACCGTAGTAGCAATATCAGATTATTACTCGTATATCTATGGAATATACGAAACACCCCCAACCACATACAAACACCTCTAGAAACCTGTTCTCCCGACGCAGAGGAATTCGAACAAACAAACCGCTATGCCTGGAAATAATGGCTCTTCAGAACTATTGACCTGTGAAAGTAAAAAAACATCTAAGGCTCGGCAAGCATAAAAAACATTCACAATAAACTAATAAGAAACATGTTGCATAAAAGAATAATGTAACAATTATAGACAACTCTAGTCAGAAGAAGAGGTTTTGCCGTCTTGGTTAACTGACGATGAGTTGTTGGAAAGTTGCTCCGGAATGGACGGATAGACAATCGGACTGATATGGGAACAGACAAACGAACGCACAGGCGCACACGCCGACATACGAGAAGTCAGAGCCGCGTTTACAGAAAACGGGGCCTTAGGCGCAAACATTTTTGGGGCCCTTCTCAACTTGTAAAGTGAGAATCTGAACCTCTTGTGGTGTTTAGCCTATCATGTGCAAAAACCCACGAAGTTAAACAGTAAAAAAATTGAAAATAGGCTATATTTAAAATAATTCAAAATTCAAAAATGTAATTTTTTATAATAGGAAAAAATTTCATTCGTCTTTGGCCCTCTTAGATAAAGTTTGGGGCCCTAGGCGCGAGCCTAGTGCGCCTGTGTGTAAACGCGCCTCTGCGAGAAGTCGAAGAAACAGTTCAACGAACCATCGTTTGTGTGAATACAATCACTATTGTGACTCCGCTTATAGTTCCGACCTGGTAACGAATCACTTCAGGCTACCCCCTCTTTCAAGTTACCCCCCCCCCGGTAATCTGAAAACGATTTCATATTACCCCCGGGGTTAATCAGAACGCGATTTCAAGTTACCCCTGTGCTGTTCACATTACCCCCTATATGATTCAGCTAAAATTATAAATCCTTATGCTTACAGCTCATAATACGTCAATAAAACACGCGAAACATATACAAGGTTGAAAGCTAGTCTCAACACCCGACAAAAATAAAAATGTCACAGAAATGTTAATTGTATTAAAGTCACTCATACACTAGTAAGTGCAAAGTGACTGACATATTACATACAAACAAAAGATATTATAATGATTGAACCTAGTTGATGTAATTGTGATCTACAGAGAAAGACAGGTTATCGTAAATCATGCATTATGGTGTAATGACAGTTTAATGATAAACGTACGCAATTAGTATATACTATTATATGAGATTGTCGAAAAATGGGGCCCATTAATTTGGGAGGTAATCTGAAATCGTAGAGGGTTATCTGAAATCGATTTCAGATTACCCCGGGGTAACTTGAAATCGATTTCGGATTACCTACCCTCTGTAATCTCAACGCAATTTCAAGTTACCGGGGGCGGGGGGTAATTTGAAATGGGGGTAATCTGAAATTGCTACTTCCGGGTCGCGGACCACAGTTTGTGTAGCACTGCCGTAGAAGTCTAACGCCACGTTAGGCTCAGCTTTTATAATTATGTACAATCAAGTCAGTCGGATGGGTTGCTATCATGGCTACGTCTGTTCATCCCTGTTACTGTCATGCTCTATATCTCTGTCTCTCTGCTTCTATCTCTCTGGGCGCTTATTGAGTTGGTTTATGTGCGACGGCCTCATGGAGCCTGCCATGGTGCTCTGTGTACGCGGATGTCCCGATCTGAGTGCATTAATTATCTGGCTTCAGAGATCAACTCTACAGAAGATATCTTCAATATATGCCCTCAGAACAATATATATATATACACATATATATACATACATACAGACATATGTATCTATCTACATATTACCGGTTTCTCCTTTGCTGAATTGTAGCCAAAAATATGATCGTCTTTCGCACCGCGTCTACTGCGTCAACGGTGTAAGATCAGTCTGTTTTATTGTCTAGTGTTTTCAGAATGGGATCACCAAAGTGGTATATATAATGTCCTGTAGGTGAACATTACATGTCAGCACTAGTCCGGCAACGTATGAAGGCCTGGCTCATCCATATCTACTGGAACTCTGCTGTCACACTGTGGCGGTCCAGCGCCGTGGCTTCATTCACTCGGTTGCGCGGACGGAGGTCCTGTCCTTCGAGCGCGGACTGCTATGTGGCAGCTGCGTGCATTCTCTGTGGGAGGCCCTGTGACTTGGAATGGGCTTCCGGTGGCATTGCCCTCTAATACGGCTGGGAGCGCTCCTGAGTTGATAAACCTGAAGGGCGTCATAGAAACTCCTGTAACAATAACAAATAAGTATTACTACATAAATGTGTACTTACGTTTGTTATATACCTATACAGTGTACATTTAAAATAATGTATCGCACCGTACACTTCCCGCTTTTAATTACTTAAACAATTTTATTCGTAATTTCTAGATTTTACAGCTGCAAACGAAGTTGCGGGAAACAAATTATTCTCTGGCGCCGAATCAAACAACGTAAGGTCAGGTTCAGGTAGACACTGAAACAGGCACGATGACTGATGCATTCGGAGTTACAGCCTCTTCCATTTGATTATGGTTAATGTCTCTACATTAGCCATGTTGTAAGTACTATCCTGGGCTTATCCTGGTTTATGCAATTTATTTTCAATGTCATTAGGTTTCAAATTGTTATATATGCACTATCACGTGCAACATACTGGCAGTCAACGACCCTTTGCTTCTTTTCTAACTCATGACAACTCCTTACATGTTAGGCTCAGCCTCAATTTATGCAGTCATGTCAGTCGGTCGGGTTAGTGTGTCTGTTGATCTTTGTAACTGTCACACTCTATATCTCTGTCTGTCTTCTGTCTCTTGGCGCTCATTCAGTTGGTCTGTGTGCAACGGCCTCGTATTTTAGCCTGGTGCTCTGGGTACGCGGATGTCTCGATCTGCGTTTCAGTGCATTAATTATCTGGCTCCAGAGATCAACCCTTACATACGCCCTCTCAGCAAATTTATATTTACATTATATACATATATAATGTATATATAAATATATATATATGATGCCTGTTCCTCAAATCCTGTTAGGCCTACATGCTGAATTGCAGCCATAGGGCCTATATATGATCTTCTTTCATACCGCGGCGACTTCGTCAACTGTGGAAGGTCATTCTGTTTTAGTGCCATATATTTGTGTTTTCAAAAAGCACCAAAGAGGAGATTATCTTGTCCTGTAGATGCACATTACATAAATGTATACCTACGTTTGTGATAACACTATACAATGTACATTTTAAATTTTGAATCGCCTCATAGGCCTGCTCTTCCCGCTTTTAATCACTTAAACAATATAATCGCAATTTCTAGATTTCTATAGCTCCAAACGAAACCAAGTCGGGGGAACCAAATTATTCTCCGGCGCTGAGTCAAAACAAAATAAGGTCAGGTTCAGGTAGACACTGAAACGGCTCCAGTGACTGGTGCATTCAGAGTTACAGCCAGTTGCATTTGCTTAATGCCTCGACATTAGCCACGTGATGAGACCCATCCGGGATCTTTACTCTTCCGTTTATGTTGTCAGCCTGTTCTCGAGCCGTCTTAGCGATGCGCGTGATTTTCAATTACACTAGGTTTCAACTTGCCATCTACACACTATCACGTGCAACATACTGGTATTCTACGAACATCTGTTTGAATCATCAGCGATGGGAAAAATAAGGGGAATCCCGAGTTAGAGTCGGTGTAAGCGATTAATTATGGTCTGCAATTAAGAAGAGTCAGCCGGTCAGAAGAGTGGCTGGCAGTGATCGTAGGCCCTATTAAGAGCGTGCTAACTGTGGTGGAAGTAACTTTTGCGTATGAACAGATATCAGTCATAATTTCCCAACTATACTATACTATTAATAACAAAGGCTTATTAAGTTGAATACAAAGTAGAATTATAAAAAAATCGATAGCTATTTGTTAGACATTAATTTCCTATTGAAAACTATTAGGACGCAATTTTATTGTGCGCATGTTTTGAAAGCTGAATCAGAATGATACTGCACTGTTTCACCAATCATCAAACTAAACCCAGATTTTGCTTGCAGCTACAGGACGATAATTTGGAACTGCTGGCCTGAATGATGTTGAAACACTAGAAGGTTGCGTATAATCGAATAAAGCTTGTTTGGCTGGAGGCTTCACTGTAAGTCCCATCTCCCCCACGGTCAACAGTGCAGACGTCATTACAGTCTGTTTAGAGAAACGTTTATTGTCGCTTGAAGTTTCTCACGTTTGTAGAAGAGATAAGAACTTATGAGCAGAGAATGATGACTACTATGTATACAAACAAGAGCATTTGATAGGCCTATAATATTACCATCTGGCCTGCCTAGGATTATAAATTGCTTATATTTAGGGTTCTACAGATTTTTCATCTATTCTTGTTAGCAGAATTTAATTTTCACTGAATAATTTTTCATACACAAAAATACGCAGACTCTCTCTGCATCTCTTATACCAAATTTTGGTATAAGAGATGCAGAGAGAGTCTGCGTATTTTTGTGTATGAAAAATTATTCAGTGAAAATTAAATTCTGCTAACAAGAATAGATGAAAAATCTGTAGAACCCTAAATATAAGCAATTTATAATCCTAGGCAGGCCAGATGGTAATATTATAGGCCTATCAAATGCTCTTGTTTGTATAGAAAACCTTCGATGTTTGCACAGAAAACCTTCGATGAGAAGTTCTCGAGTTGTCATTTTAGGAAACAAATCTTTTAAAGATTTGTTTCCTAAAATGACAACTCGAGAACTTCTCATCGAAGGTTTTCTGTGCTGGCCTTAGGATATTTCGGGTCCCGTGCAGAGTATACTGCCATGACATAAGTCAAATTGCTTTTCATTGCTAATCATTTTATTTTAGTAGATTGTTAACCAATACAACAAGTCAAATTTAACTATAGGCCTACACGAGAATTGCGGGATATATATAGAGGAAGTTGACTTTAATTTTATTGACAAAAAAGGAGATTTAATCGAAACCATAATATTATTATTAGGGTGTCTTGTTCATTAGGGCATAGCAAGAAATATGTGTTGGTTTAAAATGAACTTTGGCACAACCAGAAAGGTTGCTTCAGTCCTAAAACATAAGTGTGGAAGAAAGATTGCATCAAATATATTGCATCTAACTGCCGACGAGCAATGGAAGTTTCCTCTACTTTCGCAGGTGAAAACCATGGCAACATACCTTATTGAAAAAGGCGTTAAAATAGTGCCCTTTTGGGTTGTTTCTAGTGTGCACGAAAGTCAACAATGTTGAGTTTGGTTGGTGAATTTGGTGAGTTTGGTTGGTGAGTTTGGTGAGTTTTTTTAGTTTGGTGAGTTTGGTGACTTTGGTGACTGGTGAGTTTGGTTATTGAGTTTGGTGAGTTCGGTTAGTGAGTATGATGAGTTTGGTTGGTGAGTTCCCATGGTCCGATTTTGTCCAATGTTGGATATGTTATTTAGCAATGGTCTCTGAGTAGGAAACCGTTTAAAAAGCTTCTGAAGCACTTTTGCGCATGTCTTACTGTAAATTATTGTTAGGCCCCTATTATTACTGGTATTTCTGAGGAGACCACAAATCCACAATTTTTTAACTCATTTTTGGGGTGTTCCCCTGGACCGATTTTGACCGATTTTGGATAAGTTATTCAGCAATGGTTTCCGAACAGGACACCGTTTAAATAGCTTCTGAAGCACTTTTGCCCATGTCTAAGTGCAAACAATTGGTATCATCATTGGTATTTTTTAGGAAAGCACTAATCCTCCATTTTAACATTCATTTTTAGAGGTGTTCCCCTGCACCGATTTTCTCCGGTTTTAGATATGTTAGTGAGCAATGGTTTCTGAGCAGAAAACCGTTTCAAAAACTTCTGAAGCAATTTTTCCCAGGTCCAGCTGTAAATTGCCTGGACGATAGCTCAATAGTTGCATGATGCGATATATTGGAATAACTTCAGAGCCATGGCGGCAAAGCTAAGCAGCACACCAGAAACATAATTTCTATACCAGACACTATCCTATGTACAGGAGCACAAAATTAAGATATGCCAAACATAATCCTTTTTGGTCACTATGCCCTATTGTTCATGTTAATTTTCTGTAACATTTTGGGCCCCCTAAGTTGCGGGCCCCGTGCGACCGCACGGTTCGCACGTCCCTAAGACCGGCACTGTGCTGTGCAATTATTTCTTATGCCACGACGTTCCCTAAAATAATGAGAGCATAAGAGATTGTGCCTGTTCGCCGCTTTCATCAGATAACAGGCTTATACTTAATTATTGTGTGGGTCGCTACAAACAATAGATTAGTTTTGACAGATTAGCCTATCTGTCAAAATAACATCCGCCTGTTGGTCGAGCCATGTGTGCACATAATATTATATAAATTGTCTGTTTTGTGTACAAAGGTCTTCAGTGGGTCTAGAATTTGTGAATGTCTGCTTCACCAGTATCCGTCAAGTTGGCGTTCCTCCTCGGTAAGTTAAGTCAACAAACAGAATTGTTAGCCTCGGGTTAAACGCGAACCCTTACGATTTACATGCATTTGGGTCAGTGCATAGCATATTCATGAATTTCTAACTAAACGTAGAAGGAAGTATCTGATTGCTTTTCGGCCTCTGCAGATCCAAATGAAGTGTAACGATACACGAACGCAAAGTTATTGTTCGCATGATGCATTAGAACTAGGGAATCAACATACCATGAGAAAATACTGTATATTTTGGTTTCACAGCAAAATCTTTTTGGTTGGAATCGGCCTCTCATTACAGGGAACATGTCGATGACATCTGCGTTAAGATCTATACCTGGTCGTTTCCTGTGCTGTATGCCTTTTCTAGCCGTCATTTCAATCTGGATTCTTATGTGTACTTCGACCACAGAAGGTGAGCATCGTGAACAGTTTAATAGCAAACAGTTTTATTTCAGCAATTTAGAAAAGCTTATAAAGCAACGTAGGGCTAATTAAATTAAGATTATTCACAGATAATTTCTCAACTAGCGTCATATAGGCGCGATAATAGGCGTATATGACGTGCGGGGTCGATTGATGAGCTCTCTTCATAAATTCTTCATACATACATTCGCTGGTTCAAATTCATAGTTAGACTCTCATTCTGTGGCTTCCTGAGGTTAGTATTAAGTAAATAATTTTCTCCATTCAGATGATGCACTGTATCTAACATTGCACTAATTAACTAGTTGATAAAAAAAGTAAATAAAAGGCTGCATAAAAAGTAGGACTCATATTTTTCACCACGCTAAGAGGTTGAGTTATAGATGGTGAAGTGCTCCAAATGAACAGCTCGTTATATACTCGTTAGCTGTTACCATTTAGCAGTTAAATTATGTGAATCTTGTGTGTACAGAAAGGATCATGTTAGGCACCAGATCTATATCCGTTCAATTGGGTCTACGCCTTTCCGGATATATTATGACCAATTACCAAATAATTGTGTTTCTACACAACATCCGGTACCTTGTGACTTTAACAGACTTTAGCGGTGTCGAATGAGTAAGTGAGCGAATAAGTGAGTGATTGAGTGAATGAGTGCGTGAATAAATGAGCGAATGAGAGAGCGAGTAATTGAGTCAGTCAGTGTGCTAATCAGTCAGTCACTCAGACGCAACGAAAAGTAAAAGTTCTCGTGTAATATGGCGGAACGTACAAAGGTCGATTTTTCTTCTCATAGTTAAGCAGTTATCCCACCTGTCAATGCACTTGCCCGTTAAGTCAAATCTCACACCATTATCAAATTCTACTTGATGACAGAAATATGTTTGCGCTAGCAGCATCTTCACTCAACGTCAGTATCGTTGGATTAAAGACCGAACTGTCTATCAAACAGATCACCGCAGAAGTAATATCATGCAATAAGTGGTTTCGGTATAAATATGACATTAAACTTATGCTGCATGTACATGTAATGTCATATGAAATAAATGAATAAAATCGCTAGTCAGTGTATGCAAGATTTGCAGCTTGATGCGGCCAGCTATAACATTGGTTCTAGGACGTTTGGTCAACGGACGATTGGTCAACGGACGATTGGTCACGGACGATTGATCAACGGACGATTGGTCAAGCGGACGATTGGTCAAGCGGACGATTGGTCACGGACGATTGATCAACGGACGATTGGTCAAGCGGACTGTTCGTCAAGGGGACTGTTGATCAAGGGTCCTTTCGTCAAGAGGACGGTTGATCAAAAATTTAAATTTCGATATTAGAGACGCTTTTAAAATATGTCCGTTCTCTTATCAGTACAAACCACTGATTAGAGAAATGGACGACCACTAATTATCCCTAGACAGACGAACCGACCGACCAATGAAGCCATTACAAAACCAGGCATCTTTATATGCACAGCAATGAAGACTAGGCCCCTATATAGAGAAGGATTTATGAAGTGAGTTGGCTGCTGTCCATCAAGGCGTTGTATAGTCGATGGCTTCTATTTCAGTTAACTCACATTTCCAATGTTAGGTACCAGGCAGTTATTATATTAAAATTAAATACTACTAGAAATTTATATTATAAGTTGCAAAGTTGCAAGTTAATTAAGTATTAAGTAATAATATAAAAACGACCAACTCTAATATTTTATTGATCAACCGTCCTCTTGACGAAAGGACCCTTGATCAACAGTCCTCTTGACGAACAGTCCGCTTGACCAATCGTCCATTGACCAATCGTCCGTGATCAACCGTCCGTTGACCAACCGTCCTTTGACCAAACGTCCGCATACCATAACATTGCAGTGCTTTGACTCCTTAGTAACCATACAAACAAAATAACCTGTAATTATGCCTCATGCCTTATGATAATTGTTGACTGTTTAGGTCTTCTACAGGATCAGTACAATGGCTGTTTTTACGATAATAACCAGATGGCAGATGTCCTACCTGCATTTATCCCACCTGACTATGCACTGCTTACTATAGAAAAGTGCACTGCACTGTGCCAGTCACTTAACACAACTTTTGCAGCATAGGATGGACTCAGAAGATACACTTTTCCATATTTCTTGGTTTACGTAGAATAGATCGCTCATGCTGTTGCCATTTTACTAAAGAAATAAAATCGCCGGGTTATGCATGCAACATGTGTAGCTTGATAAAGGCGTAAGATGATAACATGGAAGTGCCTTTGACATGGCGAGCAGTGTTCACCTCAGTGAAAGTATAAACCCAATAAACTGTAATTACCATTAGGCCCCCAATTTATGCTTTGTGATAATTGTTGCATGTTTAGGTCTTCTACAGGATCAGTACATTGGTTGTTTTTACGATAATAGCCAGATGACAGATGTCCTACCTGCATCTATCACACCTGACAATGCACTAACTATAGAAAAGTGCATTGCACGGTGCCGGACTCTTAACACAACTTATGCAGCACTTCAGGTAACGTGCTTAAGCTGTATTATTCAAAACTATCACAAATTGAAAAATAAGAAAGCATGCAAGCCGACTCTTATTGATAATGTTAAATTGTAAACAAAATGCTTAAGTAGCAGAACTAGATAAATCTAAAACAACTCTGATCCATATCAGACGTCTTATATTAATCGAGCATGTTAATATTGAAAAGCCGGGAAATTATGTAAATAGTAAATATTCATACATTATTATTATTCTTGTAAATATTATTGTTATTATTATTATTATTATTGTTATTTTTAATATTATTATTATTATTATTATTATTATTATTATTATTATTATTATTATTATTATTATTATTATCAGTGTTTTTTTTCTAGAAACAAGGTTCCGTAACGGAACAATAGGTTCCGGAACGCAACAATTATGGGCGGGCTAAAATCAGGAGAAAATGGGATTGGGGGTTGGCAGGGGTCTCAATAAACACTGAAAACAGTTCAAAAACACTTAAATTAAATAAAAATAACTAAATTATTGTTTTTATTATTAAAATAAATAAATTATTTTTTAGTAGCTGAAAAAGGTGCCGGAACGCCGTTCCGGCGCGTACCGGCTGATAAAAGCACTGATTATTATTATTATTATTATTATTATTATTATTATTATTATTATTATTATTATTATTATTATTATTATTATTATTATTACTATTAGGCTATTAAACCTATTATTATTATTATTATTATTATTATTATTATTATTATTATTATTATTATTATTATTATTATTATTATTATTATTATTATTATTATTATTAACATCATTACAAACATTTTTAGCGAGCACAAAGTCACACAGGAATACGAATCGGAGGCGTGGTTAGTCATCGCGAGGTTAAGTGTAGATAGACATCCAGATAATTGAAGACCAATGAGGTATAATTAGCTTTGAGGCGTTTCTTGAAAGAGGAAAAGGTGTTTGAGCAACGGATAAGAAATTGGTAGTCGATGCCGCTCCCTGGGAGAATTACATGGATAAAAACCATGTGCAATATCCACGGATTTTAGATAGGTCCTAATTCCCAAAATGTAAATTTCGCTAAGCAATATTGATCCATGTTGTTCAATGTCAGTACACACAGCAAATGGTTGATACGGTAGAACCACAAGCTCCATAGTATCTAATGTCTTAGGCCTTGTCGTAATTCATTTACAAGGCTGTCGTATTTCATATCGTGTAGGCCTAATGCAAGTGCGTCTACTATTGATGCATGTTTTCAAGAATGAATATCCGTTGGCTACCTAATCTGAACAATTTAAATAGTGGCAGCGTCACCTCAATGCTATGTGCATCAAATTGTACCAGATCAGTGTTAAAACAATTAATTGTTTGAAATAGCTGTTTAATACATCTATGGCTATCTGCTATTTTTTATTATGTGTTTTTGTTATTCAGAACAGAAGTGTTTGTCATTGTCAGAATAATTACGGTGTGCAACTTGGCCTAGCAGATACAACTTGCAATTCACCTTGTTCGGGAAGTAACAATGAAATTTGTGGTGGATTCATAGGCAACAAATCGCTTATTCTCTATATTCAGGTGGATCTTTATTTACTAATAGGATCTTTTAAGAAACGACAATTTGTTTCTGGTGATCAGCCTGATATATCATTTTAGATGGTATTGTGGCGGAAAACAAAGCTTTCCCTCGGGGTGTATATCGTGCTTGCCGGGGCCCGGGACTATCTCTTTTCCTCCTGGCCCGACGAGTGGTCATGCAGGCCCAGTACGTATGCGCGTAGACAAGGCCTCCGGGATCGTCGAAGGACTTGCGAGTTTTACTTACAACCGATCGACTCAACAATTGACAGGACCTAATAACGATTTAAAGACGTTTTTCTTATCACAACGAACGATCACGTATAACTCAATACTTCCATATAATTGTGAAACAGAACACTTCTTGTTTTGGAAAGAATAATCCGTGTATTTCACAGAAATTATCACTTACACAATTCACATTTGCAATGCTCGATCACTACTCGCAAGAAGTATCTCAAACTATCTCAACGACGGCCGATAACTTGTTACTATCTCTATATTTTACTCCGAGATGCCCCACCGATGTACAAGAGCTTCGCTACTAAGGTTTCTAACGCATCTCTCTCTCTCTTTAAGTCAGAAAAGGCCCCTTTTTATACTATTTCTGAGGCTTTACGGAGGCACGATGTCTCACTGAGGCATCAGACCCCGGGCACTAAGCCTCACTGAGGCACAAGCCCCCAGTGGGGCATCAGACCCCGACCCAGAGGAGGCACAAGGCCTCACGGAGGCATAAGGCCCCAAAGCACCCGTTAACCTCTTCATGGTCACTGTACTCAGTTACCCTTGCTTCAGCTTCTATAGCGCCTAATAATGTAGCCCGCTCCATCCATGCTGGTCACAGTATCCATATGGTATAATGGTATGCAATTGATATGACTTTCTTCTGCTGCGTATTTAACCTTAAACCGAAAGAATCAATCATAAATCGATACTTAGCTAATTATAGGTTTCACGGTAACGGTTATATTTATTAATTATTTTGGTTGCTGTCTAGTGTGTTCAATTAGAACTTACGGTGCAGCGTGTGATAAAGGATGTCACTGCAAGCACGAAATTCCATGCGACCGCATAACTGGAAACTGTCCAGTTGGGTGCTATGGAAACTGGAATGGACCCGCTTGTAATATAAGTAAGTGAGGTCTAATGTTAAAATTCGATCTACAGGAAAGTTGTAAATGCGTTGATGGCGTTAGAAGAACTGTCGCGACTGAACTGTTGATCTATTTAATAATTGTTTTAAGACAAGCAATTTAAAAATACTTTACATCTCCTAAGTTAAAAACGCTACACATCAAATCCGGAGTAATCAGGATTCGAAGCTCAGTCTACTTGACAACGTTTAAAAGTTTGTCGCAAAAACTACTTTGGCCTATTTTGTTAAGATTGAAAAGATTTTCCTGTTCTATTTTATTCTATTTTTAAGTTCATTTCAATCCTCTTACCGTTGCGTTGATTTCTTTAGACTTTACCATAATACAGCTTTCAAAATCTATATGGAAAATTAAGACATATTGTTACAGTTTGTAACAAAAGTTTAATGAAACTGCTTTTCCACAGTAACAGTTTCTCATCAGTACATTGGATGCTACCGCGATGGATATTACACTAGGGCAATGGAAGTTTGCATTTACTGCGACAACAACGACAAGAACACAATACAATTCTGCGCAAAGTCGTGTGCTGACCGGAACTACTCATACGCTGGACTACAGGTAGCAAAGTCACAGTTGATGTAAAGAACGATACTTTTGTTTGCAGGATAGTTTGTGTTATTTTCCGCTTCTTGTCTTCGTAATTTTTATTCTTCTTCAGCTGAAGTACCTGAGATTCACGCAAGAGGTGTGAAATATATGTGCGATTGCCATCCTTGTGTGCCTTTTATCCATTTATCCTGTGATTTTTTACATAGCATCATCATCATACTTTGCAAACTAACTTACTAAATAAATAAATATTAGCAGCTGAAGCACGCGGAAAACTTTAAATCTGGCAGACCATATTTTTCAAATAATAACCCTTAGCATTCTTCGTGGCCCATTTAGTACATTAGAAAGACAACATATAGCACCGGCAGTATCTCGTCAAAATCAGTTCTTAATTATCCAAATATAACATTTACAAATGGTGTACAATTATTCTGGATAAAAAAAGGCAAATTCAGAAGGACAGAAGTCTCGCTTAATTAATTAGGTCGCCTATCAAAATAGATTAAGACCGAAGTAGTTTTTAATGCTTATAACGACTACTTATGGCTGCTAGGACTTACGACGTCGCCCTCTTACTTAATCCATGCTTTGGACCGGCACTACTTGACACTAGTGGCACTATGTGTAGTGGAAGAGTAATGGTAAAATGTAAGTGAAGAGGCGACAGAACTTCACTTACCTCTAACTCTCCTATCTGTAGTCAATCAAAGCGTGATGTTGAAACCTTAGATTCTCCCGATAATCTATGTTCTTGGCTTGCCTCCTACGTATCCTTCATCTCTGCATAAATTATGGTATGAAAATATTATTGCAGTGCATCATCTAACAGTAATAATCTTCAGTTGAAAGATAAGCACAGGGCACCAGCTGAAATTCCGCGTGCTGCGTCGTCTAGAGGAGTTGTCATGAGAGTTTTTAAATGGCGGTCCAAGTCCCGTTACAGGAGATCAGAGGAGCTGCTAAGGCGGGTTTCTTTAGGTAAGGAAAATTGAAAGACGGAGGATCATATGAGTCAGGGTAAGAATTCTTGAAGAGCTGATACTTTAGTTTTAAGTAGAAAGCCGGAGGAGTGATCGAGACGCCTGAGGCAGATGAAGGTGGTTGTCACTCACCACCTTCATCTCAGATAGAAATCTGAGGTACACTCGGCGGTATTACCAGCTGACAACAGATACTACGCAGAGTTCTTAAATGTTTCTCAGTCTGCACTGATGGCGAATCGTTCGTGTAAGATACTGCCCGGGTGTCCTACGGCTAGCTTTACTTGGCCTTATTTACCGTTCGCTCTTCGTTAGGCCTGTTGGTATTGGGTCATCCTAATGACATGTCAGCCGTCGTAATTAAATAGCCGTGCTCCGCGTCAAGGCGTACGAAATGGACATTGTCTAATTCGATTACTCGCGGGCAGCATCTGGTATCATCCCTCGCTGCTCGCCCGTGAGGCGCCCTATGGGAACCGTTACGTTTCGGGGAGAAATTAATGGCTTCTCGTCCGTTGGCCATTGACCGTGTTGACCTCTCCTCTGGTGACGATTGAATTGGGTTCCACGGGTCTGTCTTCTATGGCTCTCAGCCTGTGCAGGATGGATACTCAGCCTGTGCAGGATGGATACTGACAGGAATGCCGTAGTCGTAAAAGTGACAGAGAAGTTGAAGAGACTGAGACAAGACGACGATCGAATAGAACGGGGTGGCTGGATGGCGAAGAGTTCTCGAAGATTATCTTTTGGTTTACGAGTAATGGAAGGAGTTGTAGGTTAGTTACATGACTTTACAATGGATTCGCTCTGGGATTTTCAGCCGATGGAATGATTTAACCCTTTAAATCATTCGACGAGAGGGATAAGTTTTCCACACATTTTAGGGCACGCTCATCAACAATATAATCATTAACATCATCATCATCATCATCATCATCATCATCATCATCATCATCATCATCATCATCATCATCATCATCATCATCATCATCATCATCATCATCATCATCATCATCATCATCATCATCATCATCATCATCATCATCATCATCATCATCATCATCATCATCATCGTCATCATCATCGTCATCATCACACACACACTACATGCTATGGCGCCACTCAACCTGTGCTCAGCAGCGTCTTACACAACAGAATATTAATTAAAGGCCACACGAAACAAACACTTCGTCGCCTGAGAATTATAGTGTTCTATCTGCATTTTTGTTTACTTTTGAGTTAAGCACACATTCCGACCCAGGGTAATTTGTTCTATCTTCCTACAAAATCGCGTTTGTTGAAATGGTGCCTTTGCTGGGAAAAGAACAGAAGTATTTTATTCTATTTGCATATTCTTACTAATCGATTAGGATTATAATATTCTATGTGAACCACCCAATTATATTTCAAAGATTTAATCACGTGAATATTATAGAATAAATCGTGTTCATGATTATAGCTCAGGATTATGTTGTTCTATAATGGTCACGTGGTCTGAACGGCAAATTGTGATTGGCTCATGATTGCATATAGAACATTATAATAGTAAGCGCATTCCGTTACAGAAGGATATCATTAGGCTTCATAAAGAGACAAACTATTGAGACCAAATCGACAAAAAAATGAATGATAGGAAGCAGATTTTCACTAAAGTTTATAACAGAAAGTAAATTAGAGCACTTTTCTGCCGGCGAATGAAATTAGAAGTAAAAGCGATATGTATAGAATTTTTAAATAACAATTATTCCTGTGGTCGGACTAACAGGCCGCGTGGTGTGTCATTAGGCCTTATAATTAGACATTATATAATTAGAAATCGCCTTTAAATTATGGTATAGTGTATTATAGCAGTTGATTTTTCCAGAATTTCTTCAGATGTGCCGTGCCACTTCAAACCATAATACTCTCTGTGCCATTAATGAAATTAAGACATTTTTAAAGAACGGAGTTTACAGAAAATGTGGACTCTCTAACAGTTATAATGTTCCATATGATGATGAATCATAATAACACTTAATATTACATAACTGTTTCAGTAATATTTTGTTCTATTTGAACAGATTCCAAAAATCGCCTTTAAATTATGTTTTCTTATGCCAGAAGCTTCAATCGTTGTGATTATTAAAAGTTGCAGATGGCCACATAAATATTTTCTAAACATTCTTTCTCTATTTTGTCCCACCAAGGAGTTTTTAATACTAAATTCTAAGGCACTAAACTTTCTTTTTCGATTTTCTCGATTACGCCAAAATTGCACATAGAACAGTGTAATTCTCAGGCGACGACTTGGTGCTCGTCGTTAATGGCAATGCTTGGGAATTCTGGTGATAGCTCCGGCTATGGGTTTTTTGCTAAGTTTCATACTAGGATTAGGCAATATAGTATTAGAATAATTTTACTGTCCGATGGTTTGGAACTCTTTGCCGACTGAACTTAGGTGCCTCCCAGCGCTACACCTGTTCAAAAACAGACTAAAGGCGCATTTTATGTCATCATTATCATCATCGGGATCCATGGGCTGAAGGCCCGTAGGTGTCCACTGCATGTTTTATCACTTTTTTCCAAAGTCCTCGATCTTGTGCTAATATTCTTTTATGTACACACTGAATTATCGATTTCTGGTTGATTTACTACATTAAACTGTTTTATCCTGTAGGTATAGATGATTGGTGAACACTGGCCTGTTGCGCTTATCTTAATATAAGATTTAAGATGATGATACATGATTATGAGCGGTGCTTATTTTGCAACGTTTATTTGTTGTTTGAAATGCATACTCGCCATTGACTGTTTGTATTAGGACGACCCTGTTAGCGGAACTTGAATTCCTTTGGGTCTACTCATTGTCACTTGTTTTCTGTCTGTCTAGTTAAGGAACTATAATACTATCACGGTGAACAATAAAGCATATTGATTCACTGATCATTTGTTATTGAAGTCTCGTTGCTAATCCTCTACCTTGACATTCGACAACGTAATCTCTAAAGTTCAGAATCTCTATATAGGTCAAGCTGCTACACTTCTTTGGAATGAAATCGCCCCAGAAGGAACTACAACAACTACCTGGCAAATGTTACCAGCTCACAGACGTTGCTTCTCGTCCAGTTACAGCGCATGCCTTTCATTCAACTAAAACAACTTTTGGAATCTCTGTCTTAATTCTTCCTATCCTGATTTCACTTCATTCTTTATCTTTCTCGCCACTCCAGTCCGTTACACCTTCCACGGTAGCGGTTTACCTGTCTATTTGCTCGATCTTTTGATGTGGATTGGAACAGAATCTGACCATACATGTTTCATCGAATCTGTTTGTTATTATTATGATTGAAATCCTCATGGTTTGGCAGTTTTCACTTAGAGCACATACATCGTCAAATCCCCATGGCATGCACAAATCTCACGTGATCAAATGCATGACATTATATTAAATATCCCAATCTGGCGCTAAATAAATCAATGGCATATGTATACGCTGAATGCATAGTATAGCCATACCAAGTTAACCTCTGGGCGTTGATCGTAAGAGATACATATTCAGCTACGCGTCGTATAGGCCCTATACATGTATTATTTCAGTACAGCTATCAGTGTTTCTGCGGAGACAGTTATAACAGATATGGAACGTCGACAGCTTGCAACATGCCGTGTTCTGGAGACACCAGAACAACATGCGGTGGCTCATTTGCCAATAGCGTGTATTATGGTTAGTTATTCATCATCAAGTTTACGTTTATTTTATAAGTATTGTTTTCTTTTCTGCATCATTGGTAACTGTGACTTATAGATTAAACTGAAAAAACTTGAAGACATGCCTGTGAGTCTTCGCCGAATTTCGTCGCCGAAGCAAGCGCCATACCTCTACCATTCCACCCTGTCTTCTGTCTTCTGCGTCTCTGTGTCTCTGTGTCTGTGCTTCTCTGTGCTTCGGTGTCTCTGCGTCTCCGTGTATTTGCGTCTCTGTGTGTATCTGTGTCTGTGCGTCTCTTTAAAAAATTGACAAAGTCTAAGCCTACATGAGCATCTAACAAAACCCGGTTCTAGTAACGCGGCTGTTTGCTTGACTTAATGCTCCTGTGAGAATTTCCCTGAAAAGCGCTTTAATAATGTTCAGATACACACATACATGCAAGCACTCACAGCTATCAAAGTCGACGGTTACAATACGATCAAGGCCTCCAAATGCTTAATGCACATGCCATATTTCTGTAGCGTATTTACACTGACTGACTGACTGTTTACATGCTTTTAACTAATTATTCAGCGATTCGAATCATAGAATTCCATTTATGCTTTTGTTTTAATTTGTTTATATGAGATTAGAAATCTACGCACGTGGCTAAGACGGTCGCCAGTTTATCTAGCGTGTTATAGCTGATCAATTAGTTGATAATATGCGGAATTGCCTATTCAGCTGAACAAATTCCTTGCAGCTCGCGATTACACTCACTAATTGACACTGGGGAGATGATAGAATACGCTTCAGTCGAAGTTTAAGTTGAATTCGATTAGGACCCACATTATTATGTCTGCTGGAACTGACTTTATGTGGACCATTTTGCCAGCCAGAAGTTTTCGCTCAGAATTATTACAATTCCGCCATAGACGTTACTATATGACCGCAGATTATGTACAACTTTAGATTAGATTTTAATTCGATACATCCGTTATATATAATCATGTTTTCCAATTTGACTCTTTCAGTTTGTCCAGTTGGTAATTACGGACAGTCATGCACTGGAAGATGCAATTGTCTCAACGACAACAGGTGCACCCAACGATATGGTTCTTGTCCGTCATCTCGGTGTAAACCAGGATGGAGAGACGCTAGTTGCAGCACTCGCGGTGTGTTGACGCTTAACGTAGATAACAGAATGATAATCACACTGAACATGCAAAACGTGAGGGACAATATATCTTTGGCAATTAACTGCAGCATTGTCCTTTGTCGGTAACAGCGTGTCTGCAAATAACAGAGAATCTCTAGCACGCCGAGATTAGGCAGACACCTGAAAAATTGGTAGTTTTACCGGATCCTAGCATTTGAGACAGCGCTGTTATTTATGAAGTTTTGTTGTTATTTGTCAAACATTTCTATTGATAAAAATGCGGTTTTTTCTGTGAACTCACGTGTGTAACTCTATTACAGATTGCACCAAGAATAACGGTGACTGCTACCTTAACGAGACGTGCTCTAACATTAACTTGAAATATTCAACCGTGTCTGTGTGTCGATGTCCAAATGGATTTCAAAGAACTGAACTATGGAGTAATAATTGTACAGGTACCGTAAGTCAAAAATGACTACTAACCATGGTTAGAATTATGTTGCAGCTTCAGTCAATTAATATTCAGGTTCACGAATGTGGGATCTAGAATGCACACTGTAATAAGTTATTCTACTGAACTGGGAACGCAACAGTCTTCAGGTTAAAAGGCTGTTCAAAAATTTCAAATTGTTTAAACTGCTGTATCGGTAGTCCTGTATGCATCTAAGATTGACAAAATTCTAATCCTAAACTACAATTTATGGGAACATTTTCGCTTTATTTCACATATATTAACTATATTTAGAGTAACAACCTTGTTTACAGACATCTTTAGAAACTTCTCAGAACCGTGATCCAGAGGATGATGGATCGTTCGGATCTAAAATAGCCATCAATCGACAGGCTATCTCTTCATCCTCTAAATTTACTTTGATGATTAATTTCATGACCCAGATTCGATGACCAAGTTAAAAACAGATGATCTGCTACCTCGTGACATCTTTTATATGTTAAGTTCGACTCTATATAACATAATTTCACTCTATTCACAACCAACCAAGCATACCTGTCGCCAACCAAACATATATGTCGCCACTGTCGGAATACAAACAGTAAGCTTATTAAACAATTTCTAATTAGAACTGGTTATAAACTATATAGGCCTACAAGGCAAAATATAAGAACATATGTGTAGGGTTTTCATATATTTTGCCAAAAGGTGCAATGCATACACATAATTATTATGTATACATGATATTGCGCCTTCTATTTAGCTAACAACAGTTATTTGAGCATTGTACCTTCTCAAGTGGTATATATTTTTACATTTACATGTATATTCAGCACTATTTGTAAGCCTACAATAGATGCTCGTGTATTTGCCTTCTATATCTGAGAACCACTACCCACTGGAAAATAACTGTCGATTGATATTGCGTGTAGGCCGACAACGACAAACAGATGTGTTTGGCTGGTGGCTTGCTTCATGAATTCAACAGTAGCTAACGGGGAGAAGTTATGAATGTCAAGCCTTTTGTTCTAAATATGTAGATGACGCCACGAGCTAACAATTCATCTGTTGCTAACGCGGCCATCTGTTTTATAATATTAGGCAATTATAATATTGCGTAATATTACCCCAACTGATATTTTTTGGTGTAATAATTCTTTTATTATCATACACTGACGAATGCAGCCTTAAGGTGTGTGATAATGACACGATGATATGCACTAATACGATTGGAAGTTACAGTTGTTCCTGCAGAAGCGGATTTCAAACGCTCAATGACACAGCATGCATAGGTAAATACACTGTTTTAAATGAAAGAACGTATTTCTGTAACGAATCAGAAGACGTCACTACTAGAGGAATACATCATCATATTCATTGCATACACCGTTAGGTAATCTGCATGTATTAGTGAATCTGCGAAAGAAATTGAGTTGCAAAAATATTTAATCGCTTGACTGTGAAAGATCATGATATTCAAGAGGATCAGATCTTTTGCAACTGCTGTATCTAGTTCAATGAAATTGACAAGTGAGTATTGGCGTCAGCAGTTTGATAAAGTGTTTGGGAATATCATTCTTTGATTCTGTAACATTCATTCTAATGTCTGCTTTCGTTCTATTAATTCCATTTGCGTAAACAAAGATGGTATTATTCTATTGTTTTGGAGAACTGATCCTTATTTAAAGTGACCTTTTCATTTCAATGTAGACATAGATGAATGTCAGCAAAACATATGCGACAATTCAACGACAGATTGCCAAAATTCACCTGGCAGCTACAATTGCAGCTGCAAAGATGGGTTCGTGAAGTTCAACGGCCGCGAGTGCACAAGTAGGCAAAATTTTGTATTATTGGTTGGTGTGTACAGTACGTTTTTACATGTAGGCTTATTCTGAAACGAATTCGTCCAAAGCCTTGACGAGGTGTGAATTCTACGATATGGAAGTGAATTACCGCTGAGTTTTTAGAAGCCAGTCATGTATATTTGCGTTGTCCTTATCATGTTGCTACAAAAGGCAGTTGAAGAATATTTAGTTACTAGCCTTTTCACATGTTTCATTCTGCTTAACTGTTGCTTTTGTATGTAGTCGTTTCGCGCGATATTAATCAAGGCACTAAGAGCGCAAGAAACAATCGTTGAAGATATGTTGTAATTTATTATTTTCATTCGCGTGGGCCTTAACAGACTCTAACGCAATTAATAATCATTTCTTGTAATTATCATTAATCAAAAATGGCTAATTAGTTCCGACGCCTCTGAGAGGTTGAGAACGTTGCTAAATAAACAGTATTTTTTCTAAATCTATAATACCTAGGCCTACATGTACGCATAGTCCAGTCATAGCAGTATGCCGATGATACTCGGCTCATCATTGCTCTGTCACCTACAGATCAGTCTGGCATTGTAAAACTTTTAATATTGTCTTACTTATTTACATACATTATTATTTGCGACATTCTCCGTTCAGATTTTAAAAAAATAATTTTTTTCATAAATCAAAGACACATGTCCTAAATTTTATATTTATATCGGTAACATAGCAGAATGAGTAAGTCCAGGTATAATTCATGCCGTTGTTTAGAAGAAGAAGAAGTACATAACGCAGGAACAAACACCGGAGCAATAGTTGGTTCTCTCTTTGTAATTGCTGCAGTTGTGGCAATTGCACTGGTGCTTCTGCTCTTATACAGGTAAATATATACATCATGTATAAATTATCCTTTTCATATAAGAATAAGTAATGGAAAATCTTTTGACAACGAATTACGAATCAATTATCTCTTTATTGCTGCAACTTTTACCACCAAACTGAAGATGCACTAATGAATTTTATATAACAATATACTGAACTTCAACGGAGTTGTACGCCTTTAGCACTTAAAGCGACCATCGACTGATGACGTGCATCGTAGGAAAGCACATAAGCTTAGTTTAGACTTGTTAGGATCAGATTAGTTTACGACGGCCAAGTTACAGTGTAGACCTTAATGGTCACATTTCAAATTGCACTGTCAGTAGTGAGCTACTTCGAGGATGATTTACATTGTCAATTATCAGTGCAAATACGTAGAGTTACACGATTAATATGGTCAATTGTTTTTGAAAATCGTAAAAACTGTTGTCCTTCTGAATATATACAAGGAAAGTTGTTCCACGTTATGATGTTCCTCCCGAAACCAGACAACTGCCTTATTATAATACAATAATATTGATGTATTATGTCAGACGCAGAAACCTTTTATGTACATCAAATCCAGATGAAAGCGAATCACAATCAACAGTAAAATACTTGGCACAACTCTCTTCACAAGGTCAGGTGATATGTTCGCTAACATAATAAAAATTATCTGAAAATAAACTTATTATATCTTACAATAAAGAAAAAATCGTTGATACAAAGATTTTCTCATGTTCTGTTACCCTTTCTTCATCACTTTTCAGTCTCTTTTTCCTTTTGAAACGATTTTAAAATAATGTATGAATCTTTGTTGAATATTTCATTTGTATTTGTGTACCAGAAAAGATATGTGTATAGTATTGTATATACGATTTCATAAAATTCCACTGATGAATGCAATTTGCGGAAAAGTGTCCTTATTATATCTATGAGCTCAACATTTAGTGTCCACAACTATTCATCAGTTCGTAGCCTGCAATGTACCTGTGACTTTTTATTTCGATATGTATACGGAGTTTTAAACAGTTTGCGGTCTACTCTTGTAGAAAATATTACTAGAATAGCCGTACAACAGGAATCTTTATACAGCAATTGTTCACCCGTAACAATCAAAGAATGGCAAAAAATCATTCAGCACAAACTATCAATTCAAGGCGTTCTGGAAAAAGAATTTAAGGCAAGTGGCGCAGGATGATAGTTCAACAAACTAATGAAACTTAGTATCGGTTACTTTGATTTAGGTCTATAGTTACTTCATAAATATGGCGTTGTGGCGATTAAATTTTCATTCGCTGCAGTTTAGGCTAACATTGTGGAAAAGATAAGCAGTATGTTTCTTTGCACTTACCATTTTAAAATAATCGTTGCACTGTATTAAACGTCAAATTGTTTCTTTGAGAAAAACATCGAAACTCTAATTATTTTAATTTCCGTTTCCACAGGTTGTACCGATGGAAACTAAAGACCCGTCAACCGTTGGGAAGAACCGAACTCTTAAGAAAAAGAATCGATTTCAAAACATCATTCCTTGTATTTGTTTCTAAATCATCTTTATCTAAGTTTCCCATGTCTTTACATTGAAACTTAAAACCTGCTTTGTAAAAGGCGTCATTGCTGATTCTCTAGAAAGCGCTTTTTCTGACGTTTAAAACATTGCACTGAGGAAGTTTACTTTTGGGCATTTAAGCAATCTTTCGATTGGATTTGTTATAATTATGTTGAAAAACTGACCATTTACAATGATGTTCCGTACAAGATTAATGTTCATTGTTTAATTAAGTTGAACGAAACCAGCAAGCCGTAGGTCTTGATAACATGATGGTCACGTAGTTTCAAATGAAAACTAAACAAACTCCATTATATATGATATGCCATCCAATCGCCTTTTGCATGAAGACGTCGTTAAAAAACTGAACTTAAAAGTTATGGAAAGATCTTTTAATTCATGTAGCCATTACAAATCTGTGGCTATGGCATATAGTTATTGCTGTAACATATTTTCATACATTGAGCGAATCAGGTTTCTAACTCTTATAGTTATGTTCCATGTGTGGTGGACCTTTAAGTATATAATGTTACCTTCTATTAGAATAGACGCCATGGCTTTGATGAGTTAAGGTGATTTTTAAATATTTTAGATGACAAAAACCGAGTAGTTTTATCGCAAGACCGCGGTGTCTCTTTCTCTGACTACATCAACGCCAGCGTGATCAAAGTAAGTCAATCTAATCCGCACATGAAAATGGATAGATCAGGATGAACCTGATATAACTATGCACACATTATGCTGATGCAACGATAAATTCTGAATCACCTTCAACGATCTATGCTCTAGTACGGTATGGAAATATCGTCGGCGGTGATCTGTACAGTGGCAAGGTATACGATATAGTTTCCAACTCATTAAAAAGGCTATTGTAGGAATACAGTTCATCTGAGAGGTTAACAGAGGAAAACTAAAACAAACGTCGTAATTCACCCTACAGTGTAACTTGGTGACTTCATGAACAGCAAGGTGTTGATTTAACGTGTCACACAAAGAGTTGTCTTGAATTTTATTGAGAAAACAATAATAAAGTCTTTTAAATTATAATTCATTTTGTCTATGTCATCATATTTTAAGAAGCGCTGTCTTTTCAGCTGCTATTAATGTTATTTCAGGTTTATAGAAACACGGATAAATTAATTGCGACGCAAGGTATGAACTTATTCATTTTTCATTTGCAGTATTTTTCTAATAGACGCTACCCTGAATTATAATGTATTGATACATATGAAGATAATTAGCATTCTTTATTCAAATTTAAATGTTAAGATTGTACACATTGTGCAGCCTACTATGAATCTGTGAAAAGTAAAATAATTTGTTGAAGTTAACATAAAATCCTTTCCTAATAATGGCCTGAAAATTTTATTTTATTTGCTCCACATTTAATTAAACTATTTCTTTTCTACTTTTAATTTAGATTCACTTGTTTGTCTTATTTCTCCTCATTTGTTTCGGCGTTATCATGCGCTAATGTATTTTATACATTCAGGACCTCTAACAGAAACTATACATGATTTCTGGAGAATGGTTTGCGAAAAAGACGTCAATGTTATTGTCATGATAACAGATTTAGTGGAAAACAACAAGGTTGCACTTATTTTATTGATATTGTACTTTTCTCCACTATTTGAGCTTTTAAAACTATGTATCATAATACTATCAGTATGGTTTTTTATTATTTGAGAACAATAGCCTACATACTGTACGCTTAAAGTTACTTTGGGCATTGTTGTATATTCTGTAGACATTAACTGAGATATAAGATGTTTGAACAAACTAAATTGGCTTACTGTACTTGTAAGATGCAATTTTTAGAAATTATTTATTGCGTGTAGGCCAACATGACTTATGTATTTAGCCAGTGCTTTTTTCAGCCGGAACGCGCCGGAACGGCGTTCCGGCACCTTTTTTCAGGAACTAAAAAATAATTTATTTATTTTAATAATAAAAACAATAATTTAATTATTTTAGTTTAATTTCAGTGTTTTGAACTGTTTTCAGTTTTTATTGAACCCCTCCAACCCCCAATCCAGTTTTTCTTGGGATTTTAATCCGCCTATAATTATTCCGTTCCGAACCTGTTTTTCCGTTCCTGAACCTTTTTTTCCAGAAAAAAAGCACTGTATTTAGCTATGGTTTGCGTAAATACAATGTATGTATATTATAGGCTATTACAGTGAGTGCATATGTGTGTGAGCGAACGTCTGTGTTCTCTTTGAAAAAGTTGCATAGGGCCTAGCGCTTGCTATATGGATTTATGACTTTGAAGAATAAGTGTACGAAGTATTGGCCAGACAACGAGGAGTCTCTTTCCTGCAAAGGAATTACTGTCCGGACAACGTCGGAACATCTCTGGAATGGTTATGCATCGAGACACTTTCAAGTAACTAAGGTAGTCTATAAATTTTTGCATTAAGGTTTAGAAGCTCATGAAAGATATGCAATGTATAATCTATTTCCCTTTCCTGTGATGCATATTACGTTTAATGAATAGCAAAACGTTAGGAGACACATTATTGCAGTTTGCCACATGAATGATGCTTAATGCCAACAACTGCTCGCTTGGTTACGCCTTTATTTCACGTGAAGCTATAGCTGCTGTGTCTGGTATTTATCACATTTGGAAATAACTTCGTTCAAATAACTTCGTTAGCTCGCTGTCCTACCCAGCCACAACTTATGTGGTGCCACAAAAAAGACATGACAGTAGCTGCTAAACAATCTTCAATAATTAGGCAAATATTGTGAATATAAGCAGTGCGAGTTGATGGAGATTAAAAAAGAAGCCAAAACATACTGATGTCAAATATCGCAATCTTGTCCGAGACGTTGACTAAGGTGTTCAATATAGGTCTACATGTATATTATATAAATGCTGCACTGCATGAATCCACGATTTCTTTTAACTCCAGGATTCGAAATCATTGGAAGTAACACACTGGCATTTTCTATCCTACCCGGATCATGGAGTTCCAGAGGACGTTGCCAAATTCATGACTTTTCTCAAAAAAGTTCGCAGTTCCATGTTGCCAGGGAAGTTCACAGTAGTTCATTGCAGGTGAGTTATATATCTGTCGAAGGGGTAAAAAATATAGCAGCATTAGGCCTACTTAGCGCCTTCGGCTAAAGCGTAATAAGTTATATGAACGATATATGAGTATCACTTCTCCATTTAGTGTAAGCCATCAATTTAAGCAATATATGTGCATTTATGCATCTCTCTGAGTTTGTGCATCATAGATTAAAAACAATGATTGAATACAGTATTTTAGAGTGTTTTTAGTTATCAGTCAATGTCTGCTTTCATCTTTATACGTATCCTCTAGGCTATATGCGAGTAAATCTGGTTTTAAATTAAATACTGCACAAACACCCTCATCATATTTCCTGTCAAAGTGTGTCTCTGCTGTAAGTGGCTAATATAGTTGGCTTGTAAACTCAAATCAGTATAGGAATTCAATATTTTTAGTGCTGGGGCGGGAAGAACCGGAACTTTCATAGCCATAGACTACCTCATGCAGCAAGGAAATGCTGGAGGCGACATTGATATACTAGGATGTCTTCAACATCTCAGAAAACAGAGACCGCAGATGATACAGAATCTGGTAAATCACATTGTGTGCCCACTCGCTTGGTTCTTTATTATTTGATACAGTTTACTAACAAAGCTCTTCAAGTATTATAATAAAACTTTGAAAAGTAATCAAGAAAGTGTCACACAAATTCAATACTTTTTGAAAAGTCACTTTCGGGTTTTTTAAATATCGCTTGCAGAATTGTGAATACTTTTGAAATAGAAGTAGGAAATGAAACATAGCTACATGTATAGGCCAAATCTGTTACGCTAACATCAAAACAAAATTTTGAATTATGTATTCAAAATGCTATGGTCATAGATTTAGGCCTAAGTCACATTATTACTATTTTTACAGTGAGCTAAAAGAGAACATATACAATGATAGTACACAATTGCATTTTTTAAATAACTCGAAGCAAAGACGAATCGGTGAATTCAGTATAATGGTTAAGAGGAAAACTATGAAAAGGTATAGGGCCTACAGATAAAAGGGTTAACACCGTAATAACACGCCTTTGCAGAAACTCACGAGAAGTGTTGCTCTGAGCTTCATAAATAGACATTCACAGAATATATGAAATTTTGTTGAACATAATCTCATCATAATACACAGAAATACAACTCGTAGTTAAACATGAAAGTTTGCAGTAATAGTTTAATTTGAAAGTAAATAAATTGGTGTGTTTCTCTTCCATACAGTCGCAATATCAATTCGTTCATAGCGCTCTGCTGTTTGAGTATACAGTCGGAGATACCACTATACCTTGCAACAGCTTTGCTGCAAAGTTTGATGAACTACTGAGAAGAGATCTCAACACTGGAATCAGCAAGTTAGAAGCTCAATTACAGGTTGGATTTGTACATTATAATGTATTGTTTATTGGATAGACAGATACACCTTTACAAAGCAGTCGTCACTTGGCATTAATCTCTACATAGAAAGTAGAGATCTCTCCATAATTTTGCGTTTTGATTGATTGGCCTAGTTCGCGCGAGCCGGCAGCTATACTATATCTCTAAAATAGCAATATGTTTATCTGATGAAATTAGAGAATAACGCAATTAAAATCATGACTGAAATATAACCTAGAATGTAAAAAACAAATCTATGTAGTGTTAGATATACTAATTTTCTGCCTCTTTATATTTAGACGTATGGTATGTTTAAGTTAGGAATAGCGCACGCGTTAAAAGATGAGAAACCACAAGTAAGGCAGCTGAAAACAGACGGATAGTTAAATCACCAGCCAAACGCTGATTTTCAATTACATTAATAGTTCTGAGAACTTCTGACCTCAAACTATTCTTATTCTATCGCAGCATCGTGGAGATAGCAAAGCATGATGTGATGAAAACTTTATATAACGCCAATTTTGAAACTCATTTATTAAATGCAGATTTTGCACACTGAACAAAGGAAAACTAATGTAATGTTTGTAGAGCCTAGAAGATAAGAAACACCAAATGTCAAAAGAAGGTATGATCATCATGTTAAATTTACTTGAAGATCATGTAGTAGGGCCTATACTGTGAGTAAGATAGGCTAAAATCTTTGCCACCAACACTGATAGCTCATAGAAAGAGTTTAATCAGCTCAAAATCGCATGTCTGTTCCAACTGAAGAACTATATTAAATCCTATAGCCTATCTAGGGCTAATTACGGACGTTGCATGAAGCCCATGGCCAGAATTATTCTAATCTACGAATCATTTTGAATGATTTTAATGACATAGCGATACAACCTAAAATGATTAGATAAGACCCATAGGTAATGATGAAATTATTCTGGCATTTTGTCTTTTATTTGGAAAGGGTAACAGTGTGTTTATTTTAATGCTAAAAATGTTATGTTTTAGTCAACCGTCGCGTTTCATCAAAGTCTGTTGATACAAACAGAATCGCTGAAATTAATGTCACATTTCTACAGGTGTGTAATTTCAGAGCCATTTTTACGGCATATCTGAGGTGTAGCCAACTATGGCATTTTCAGACGATAAACTTATAAAACTCTTTTGTATCCAGCCGCTCTATGACGAATTTAATATTTTACTGACATAAATCACTATTGCACAAGGCACTATAATTATAGGCCCTAGTCATAATTATTTCTGTAAGGCAGATAACGCTTTTTACGGGACTTGACTGGTGTTAAAACATTTAATCAATACGTCTTCAATTTAACCAATACGTCTTCAAAAATCCGGACATTTATGGCTCAACACCGTGCCAACGCATCTGTTGGTCCTTCCCTTTGGAATGATCTTCCTTCCATGACTCGCTCTCAAATCCTAACTGGGGGTATTGCTGCTACTTCTCTCTGTCTTGATGCTTCTCTTTTCTCACGGGGCTCCTCGCCCTGGGAGCGCCTCTGATTAGGTTGTACTGCGAAAGGCGCTTTATAAATTTATAAATACAATGCAATTTACGGATACACATTATTAGTTGTAGTTACTTTTATATTACAGGGCTGGAAACAAAAGGATGCGTACATTACTTTAGGAGTACCGCGTTCTACGGCTTTGGAAGATTTCTATTCACTTATTAAAGAGTTTAACTGCAGTGTTGTTGTTTTCTTGGACGGAAAATCGGTGAGGTCATAAACTGAGTAAATTTTTAAATGTTTAAGTTCCTTCTCTGCTCGCTTAATTAGCCTTATTCGGATGAGCATCGACCACTAGAACTCTTTACTCTATGGTTTTTCGATCCCAGAATAAAAACCGCTTCCTCTAAATGGAAAAAGTGCTCCAGGCTGCAAGACCGTGTCTTGTACTATCATATCGATACCATATCATATCTGTTCTTCAATCTCTACACTGATTCATGTATGTGAGCGTATCTGCTTTAAGCTGGCATTCCTCAAGTATAAAAGCATGTATAAATCAAATGACAGCTTGCGTATAATTTCTACAGGTGTGTAATTTCAGAGCCATTTTTACGGCATATCTGATGTGTAGCCAACTATGGCATTTTCAGACGATAAACTTATAAAACTCTTTTATATCCAGCCGCTTTGTGACGAATTTAATATTTTACTGACATAAATCACTATTGCACAAGGCACGATATAGGCCCTAGTCATAATTATTTCTGTAAGGCAGATATGTGCGATTATTTTTGTAACGATTTTTACGGGACTTGACTGGTGTTAAAACATTTAATCAACAGTAATTAATACTCTGTAGCTGGAAAGTATGTTGTTCCAGGGACACGACTTGTTTTAGTCAGCCTTTGTTCACAGTTGCAGATTCATCCTTCTAGAAATCTACCTCCTCATATTTGAAACTGTCTTACAAAGACTGTCTTTCACTCAGTGCCAGATTTAGATTTAGTGAGTCCCCAAGCTATATAAAGCTTGGAGGCATAGGCGTAGACTCTGGGTCAGCCGGGGCACGTGCCCCCAATAATTGAGATGGACTGTACACCCAATGCAACAAGTGTAGAATGAATAGCCAAATGCCTCTGCCTCAATATTTTGTAAAAGTTTAAGCCAGTGCTTGGAAGGAAGGTAACGCAAAACTTGAAACCATATTATGTCCACTCCTGTTCATCCTGTACAGTGTACACCGCACCTTTAAACCATCTCAGAAAAACCTCCTCTGTTGATCATAATCTCTACGTAGATGACGCCAACATCTTCTTATCTCTCTTCCAAGCTATTTTTCACCACCATCACACACTTACTTAACGCGGCTAACAAAATCTCTCAATGGATGTCATCCAATCTCCTCTAACTGAACCCTTCCAAAGCCCAATTCATCATCCTAGGCCTTCCTGACCAAATGAAGAAAATCCCTGACCCTCCCACAAACCTATTCGTCTGTTACCTCCGACTCCCCTGTCCGCAATCTTGGTGTTACTTTAGACCAACATTTATCCTCCATTGCTCATTCAAAGCTAGATTACTGCAATTCCCTTTTCCTCAACCCTAAATCCACCCAAATCAAGCGTCTGCAGCTTATTCAAAGCCCACTAGCCAGAGCTGTCATTAGAACGCCCAGACATCATCATATCAGTCGCATCCTCAAATCACTCCTTTTGTTAAAAATCCCACAGATTTCACTTTCAGCTATAAGTAAACTTGTATCACGACTTATTTTATATATGTTATTGCTGAGTTTGTGACATGACAAGCAACCTGAGAAATTTTGTGGATGCTAATGTTTTCAGGGAACAATAGAATCTCTTTTCCCAACGAAAGGAAAACCAATTGTGCTGCGTTCGTCCACTGTACACTGCGACAGTTCGTCAAAGGAAGTTTATGGCACGTGCTACAAAATATCAGAGCTAAAAGTGTCAGACGATACATACGCTAACGTTAGCGTCTATGCAAACTCCGTATGTATTCCGGCGCTTTTCAGAGTAACATACTAGAGTAACATACTTAATGTTATAACTTTCAAACCTTCACTTCCAGACTTGTAGAAACAGATTGTCCAGCTGATCTAGGTATTCCAGTACCTTTCACCAATATCACTCTAATTTACCTAAATTAGCAACAAAGTAGACATCTAGTAAAATGCTTTGGCCTATATAAAACAATTACTTTAATTGGATTTGACTATTGTAGATGTAAGGTTAACAGAACATCTATAAACATATTTCGCAATGCTCTCTGAGACGATTTTCACAGGCATAATATTAAGACCTTAAACATTCAACAATGCACCAGATAGTCATGTATATCTACCTCGTATTTGTCACCAAGACTGTTACTGTTACCAACTGTAAAATGACTCATTTCTTAATATAGTCTCTCAAGATAACATACATTTCGTTTATTCTTGTGGTCAAGGGAGAAGTGTCAATGAAAACAGAGATGACAGTTCTTCACGTAACAAATTTGGCGAATCCGGAATTTATCGAATACAGTGTTGTGAGTTCAATCTACCATAATATAAGGGAACTAAATGCTGCCAGAACTCAACGTCCAGCAGTCATAATGTCAAGGTAATATGCAATTTGTGTTAACACATTAATAACTCAGTTAGTTATTGTCATAGCCTACATCCAGATTTCAGATGTGTCCCTTTCCAAATGCTGAGCTTGGGTAGCATAACAATAATAATTATGAAGAAGAGCAGTCCCTTAAACTACCCCTGAAACAGTCATGTGAATGGTTAGCGGCTTCATTTTCTTATCCTCGGCATATGACGGTGTGTGGCCAGTCCTCTCCTTCGCCGTCTCATCTTCCCGCCGACATTCTATGGTCAATGCAGTCATCATCGATGAGTTGGCTAGAGGCGCACGTGGGGCGGAAATCTCGAATCAAATAAATCTTGATCCCCAAACCTCTCGAATGATAGTGACGCGCTCTCGAGCCCCGCTCTGACAATAAACAACAACTTTAATCATTTTAGTGTCATTACAATTTCTACAAAGAACTTAAATCGATTCGAGATTAAAAGTTTGTTAAATAACAGAAATTTATTATTATTCAGATTTCAAGAAGTTATCCAAAAATAATTAGTTGTTTAGCCTATAGTTTTAATATCTAAATGAGCTCTTTTAATAGACCGTTATACCTGGTTTTCTGTAGGAAATCATAGCTGTGCACATAATTTATTGTTCTTAGAGCCGGTGACTCAGTGAGTGCATTCTGTCTGACTGCTTTGATCGCTTTTGACATGATAACAGAGGACAAAGAAGTTGATATCTTTCAGATTGCACAGAGTATTCAAAAGTCAAAACCTCAGCTTGTTTTCTCATTGGTAGGTATTTTCGTTTGTATTTATTAGATTTCCTTCACTGCAATTTCAGCATCAAATTTATACAAATTTCATTTCTTATCAGTGTCACTTAATAAGTAAAGAGTAGGCTTAACTGTTGTGAAAGAAGTTCCGTGCACATTTTACACTTGTTTCCAAACATACATAACAATTCAACGTTTTATTATTGTGGTTTAAATGATCAAATATCAATGTTTCTTTATCTTTTCAGCTATCGTATAACGAATTGTATTCTATCGTGGGCAAGTACATTGAATCCGGTTCAGCAGCTGAAAGTGTCTCTCAGGAACATATTTATGACAATACTACATAGCTGAAGAGCAGTGAAAGCATAACTTGTGTCCCAACGCAGAGTCGCCTTTCCTTTAATCGTCAACAATTGCATCGTATTGTATTGGTACTGTTGTAAAAATAACTCACGTGTAAGCTTAGGGCAAGTCTATATTCACGAAATAGGCTGTGTTGGAACAATCGCTGTTCATTCAGTAGAACTCTTGAACCAGTTCAAATGGACAATAATGCATCCACCTTTCCAAGGGATTGCTGACACGAATCACAATTTCATGTCGAGACTCGAGAAGACATCAATTGTGAGTCATGATATCTTTAGGTGCCTTGGTGCTATAAGTGTCTATACTCTATACGTGAGATGAAATTATGATGAGAGGAGATTATATTTTATTAGTCCTATCTGTATTGGACTATGTAGCATTACATAGCATGGCATAACATAACGTAACATCTAATCGCATCAAATACGTATTCTGGCTTTGGCCACAGTAGCTCGTAGATAAGCATGGCAGGACTAAACTAGCTAAACCTTTTCAACAAGGTCACGTCTCTAGATAGCAATGGTCTTGATAACCTCAAATGATCAATATGAATAACAAATTATAGAATTGAAAAAGAGACAAAGAAAAGTTATTCCTTGGATAAGAGGTCGATATGAAATAAGAAAGTAATATCGTACATTGGCCAAACATTATCAAGTATAGGATTGTATCGAGCACACTGTGTGAGTAAACTTTGGAAATATTTTCGTACAACTCGAATCATCATTAAAGTTGCTAAATTCTTTGCGTGTACTAGTTAAATAAAGATGAAGTCTTATATTTGTATTTTAGTGTAGTATTTCATCATTTTTAAACTATGTCGAAGGTAGCTATATGATATGTTGCACCGAAGTGCTTTGTTGGTAACTGCATTCACATTTCATTATGTTTCTCAATTATACAGAAACGTTTCGCCTTCGTAGCATATTTTTGATATGATCGATTTATCTGGAGGATTAGTTTAACTATTATCTAGTGATTACTTGGAAACGTTCCTCTGACATCAGCGGTAACTCACAGCAACTCATAACTATGCTTCAGAGTGAAGTTGGTTATGCTTAGAAGTCTTCCTGATGCGGGAAGTCTTGGTCTACATTAGGAATGACAAAAGACCAAGGGATTATCTGGATTACGCGGGGATTACCTGAACGCGATTTCAAGTTACCCCTGTGCTGTTCACATTACCCCATATAATATGATTAATTTTTATGCTTACAACTCATAATACGTTTATTTCATAAAACACGCGAAACATATACAAGGTTGAAAGCTAATCACAGAAATGTTATTTGTATTAAAGTCACTCATACACTAGTAAGTTCAAAGTGACTGACATATTACATACAAACAAAAGATATTATAAAGATTGAACCTAGTTGATGTAATTCTGATCTACAGAGAAAGATAGATCATCGTACATCATGCATTAGGGGGTAATGAGAGTTTAATGATAAACGTACGCAATTAGTATTATCATATGAGATTGTCGAAAATGGGCCCATTAATTTGAGGGGTAATTTTAAATCGTAGAGGGTAATCTGATTTCCCCCGGTAATCTGAACGCGATTTCAAGTTACGGGGTGGAGGGGAGGAAGGAGGGTAATCTGAAATTGCTACGCCTGTAAGTTCCGGGTCACATATCACAGTTTGTGTAGCACTGCCGTAGAAGTCTAACGTCATGTTAGGCTCAGCTGTTATATGTACAATCAAGGCAGTCGGATGGGTTGCCATCATGGCTACGTCTGTTCATCCCTGTTACTGTCATGCTCTATAGCTCTGTCTGTCTGCTTCTATCTCTCTATGTGCGACGGCTTCATTGAGCCTGCAGCTGCTCTGTGTATGCGGAATCGCGGATGTCCCAATCTGAGTGCATTAATTAGCTGGCTCCAGAGTTCACCCCCTACAGAAGATATCTTCAACATATGCCCTCAGAACAAATATATATATACATATATATTAAGCTTAATAAGCTTATTACGTTTATGCAAGAGATATGAACTTCTGCGTAGAACACCAAAGAGAAGTTGTCCTGTACATGCACATTTACATCTCAGCACTAGTCCGGCGATGTATGAAGGCCTGGCTCCTCCATATCTACTGGAACTCTGCTGTCACGCTGTGGCGGTCCAGCGCCGTGGCTTCCTTCGATCGGTTGCGCGCACGGAGGTCTTTGTCCTTCGAGCGTGGCCCCTGCTATGTGGCAGCTGCGTACATTCTCTGTGGCAGGCCCTGTGACCTGGAATGGGCTCCCGGTGGTATTGCGTTTGATACGGGTGGTTCACTCTGTACTGCTTCTCTCTGGTCTTAAGACTGTCCTGTTTGACTGGTTGTGGGGCGTGGTGGCTCAGTGGTAAGTTCGGCGCCTTGTGACCGGAGGGTTGCAGGTTCGAATCCCACTCTAGCCGCTGCGTACGGACCTTGGGCAAGTCCTTCACTCGCAATTGCTCGTGGCGCTTCGGCGTGAAAATTCCGGCACAGTATCAAAT